>CM057823.1:190749885-190774885 GCA_030068075.1 Paguma larvata | reverse complement strand
TTTCTATCCCAAAGCCTGCCGTGATTTTGGTTCAGATTGTGTCGAATTCATAGGTCAGTCTAGGGAGAATTTACATCTTAACAAGCTTGAGTCTCATGACCCGCGGATACAGCATAGCTCTCCGCTTATTACAGTGTTTTGTAACGTCTCTCGGGGATGCTTTAGAGCGCTCAATGTATTTTTGTCAGACTACCCATCGGTAGTGAATATTTTTAATACTATTGTAAATCATATTGCTTTTTAAAATTTCAGTTTTGGGGGTTGGTGTTTTTTGTTTTGTTTGTTTGTTTGTGTTTTTTGGGGGGCCACTGATAGTATATAGAATTTCAATTGATTTTTATTTGTCTACTCGTATCCGGCAAGCTTGCTAAGCTCACTCAGTGGCTTTTTTATAGGTTCCATCCGTTTTTCTATTTAGACAATCATGGAGTCCGTGACTAAGCAGAGGGTTCTATTTTTCCCAAGCTGGATACGTTTCATTTTTCTCATGGCCTAGTTGCACTGGTGACAGCCCCCAGTGCCATGTTTAATGGAAGTGGTTTGAGCAGATATAAGTGATTCCTTCCTGAGTCTTTCACCATGAAGTACGACATTAGCTGTAAATATTTCATGGATGCTTTTTATAATACGGATGCATTTCCTTTCAATTCCTACTCTGCTAATAGTTTTAGTCAGAAATGGATATTGGGAAGCACCTGGGTGGCTCAGTCAATTAAGTGTCGATTCTTGGTTTCGGCTCAGGTCACGATCTCACGGTTTGTGAGTTCCAGCCCGGAGTCCACACTGAGCATGGAGCCTGCTTGGGATTCTCTCCCTCCCTCTCTCTCTGGCCCTCCTCCACGCACTCTCTGTCTCTCTCTCTCAGAATAAATAAATAAACTTAAAAATCTTTTTAACAAGAAATGGATGTTGGATTTCGTCTGATGCTTTATGTTGCTATATCAAGATGATCGCATGGTTGCTGTTTTTCATTCTGTTAGAGGATGAATTACATTATTTTTAAATATTAAATCAACTTTGTCTTGTTAGGATAAACCCAACTTGGTCATGATATTACTATTCATTTGTTGTTGTTGCTGTTGTTGAGAGAGAGAGGGAGAAAGAGAGAGAGTGCAAGCAGGGGAAAGGGGCAGAGGGAGAGAGAGAGAATTGTAAGCAGTTCCACGTTCAGTGCAGAGCCCGACATGGGACTTAATCTCATGACCGTGAGATCATGACCTGAGCCAAAATCAAGAGTTGGACACTTAACCCATTGAGCCGCCCACGCATTTTACACACACACACACACACACACACACACACACACATTATATACATATATATATATATATATACACATATATATATGTGTGTGTGTTATATATATATTCTTGTAAAATATATTATTAGTTTCTATTTGCTGGGAGCTTTTGCATCTAAGTTCATAACAAATATTTTCTTATAACACCTTTCTGGTTTTGGAATCAAGGTATTGTTGGCCTCATAAAATAAGTTGGAAACTATATTCTGACATTACTTTCGGAGAATTGCATTTCTTTCTTTCTTAAGTATTTGCTAGAATTCAACAGTGAATTTTGGTGCCTGCACTTTTTATTATTGGAAGGGTTTAAACTAAAAATTCCCTTTCTTTAAATATATAGAATGTATCAGCTTATCTGAGGATGTTTGGAATAATCTTTGGTGGTTTTTGTCTTTTAAGGAATTTTTCATTTCGTCTCAGCTGTTTATTGGCACAAAGCCATTCTTAAGATTTCCTTATTATCTTTTTAATTTATGTAGGCTCTGTAGTGATGTCGCTGCTTCATTCCTGGTCTTGCTAATCTGTCTTCTTTTATTTATTTTTTTTAATAATTTTCATTGTCAGATTAGTTTCTGTACAACACCCAGTACTCATCCCAACCCATGTCCTGCTCAGTGCCCATCATCCACTCTCCCGCCTCCCATACCCCCCTCAACCCTCGTTTGTTCTTAGAATTTAAGAGTCCCTTTTATGTTTATTCCATGATCAGCGTGGCTAGAGGCTTATCAATTTTACTGATATTTGCAAAGAAACAGCTTTTAGTTACTGCTTTTCAGTATTGTTTCTCGTTTCGCTGATCTCTGATCTTATTTTCATTATTTCCTTTACTTTTTAAAATTTCTTTTTAAGTTTTTATTTAAATTCCAGTTAGTTAACATACAGTGTAAGATTAGTTTCAGGTGTACGATACAGTGATCCAACACTTTCGTACATCCCCCGGTGCTCATCCCAACAAGTGCCGTCCTTAGTCCCCATCACCATTTCACCCATCCCCCACCCACCTCCCCTCTGGAACCACCAGTTTGTTCTCTACAGTTCAGAGTCTGTTTCATTGTTTGCACCCCCCCTCTTTTTTTCCTTTTTTTTTTTTTTGACTTATTTCAGGTTTAATTTGCTCTTTTTTTCTAGTTCCTTAAGGGAAATTTGAAGTACAGATCTTTTTTCTTTTCTAATCTAGGAAGTCGGTGCTATAAATTTCCCCCGAATGAGTGCGGAGTCCAGCTGATTTCTTATTTCTTACCCTCATTTTATATTATATTTCCTGCTTCTTGGCATGCCTGGCATCGCTTGATGGATGACAATCATTTTAGCTTGTTAGGAGCTAAATATTTTTGTATTCGTATAAATAATCCTTAAGCTTTGTTCTAACATGCAGTTAAGCACTTGGAAATATTTTGCTCCTTTCAACCTGGTTTTTAAGATCTATTAGGTGGGGCCAGAATGGTGTTTAGCTTCGGGCTAATTATTCCCCTATCGTTGGGATATGTTAGTATTCCATGGGATGATTCCTGAATTACAAAGTTTTCAAGTCCGGCTGGCAGGAAGCAGCGCTATCCCCAGCCCGCTGTGAGCACTGAAAGCCAAGCCCTCTCATCCTTCCTGGCCTCAGGGAGCTTTCTCCCAGGGCACCTGCTGACGGCACTGCAGTGAGCAGCTGAGGGTGACCTTTTGCAAATCTCTGGAGTTCTCTCCTCTTCTCCTCCCAGAATCCCTGGACACCTTGAACTGTCTGGATTCTGAGCACTGCCTCCTTAACTCGGAGAGCTCTAGGGCTGCACCTGGATTCTCTTCCCTGCAGCGGTGCCTAGAATGTCTCTCAAGGCAGAAAGTGAGGGCGATTGTAGGGCTAACTTCATTTATTTCCTATTTGTCTAGGTCAGTATCCTTCATTGCCTGGTGTCCCTTGTCTTGAAAACTATTGTTTGTTAATTTTTCTTAACGTTTATTTATTTTTGAGAGAGAGAGAGAGAGAGAGAGCAAGCATGAGCATGGGCGGGGCAGAGAGGGAGACACAGAATCTGAAGCAGGCTCCAGGCTCTGAGCTGTCAGCACAGAGCCTGACATGGGGCTCAAACCTAGGAACTGTGAGACCATGACCTGAGCTGAGGTCCAGCACTTAACCGACTGAGCCCCCAGACGCCCCTTCAAAACTATTGCTTGTACCTTTTGCCTATTAATTGTTTTTCCAAGCGAGAGGGCTAATCTGGTCCTTGTTACTACAGCCTGGTTGTAAGCTTTCAACTAAAGTAGCTTTAATTTATCTTTCTCATCTCAGCAAGATTATGCATCTTTTCATACAATTATGATTCTTTTTCTCTTTCTGTGAATTATGTATTCCTCTCTTGGCTCATTTTTTTTCCCCAGGGTGTTTCTTCCCCCTATAATTTTGGTGAACGCTGTAGAGATTTATACATTAGAGATAATAACTCTTTGTTATTATGAAATTAAATCCCGAATCCTTGCCAAGTAGAACATTTGTCATTTACTTTTTACGGTTTTTGTCTTGTGCGTTTTTGATTTTTATGTAAAAATGTTTTCTCTTCTTGCTTCTAAATTATTAAATATATTTCTTGAATAAAGAAACAACACAAATAAGCACTTTCAGTGGAAATCAAGCAATACAACATGAACTGTTTAAGCACTCCCTCGGGTGGGGGGCACTAAAGCCCTGACATAGTAGCTGGACTCTCAGTACCCAGATTTGTTTTAGAGAAAAATATCTTTGAAATATACTTGTATCCATGATCTACGTGTATCTATATTTGAAATCAGTTGCTAAAGTTGGGTAGGGTGAAGCTCTGTATGTTGAATTCCGGCGTTCTTCATCTCGAAGCTCTCGTTTTGGAGAAATAGTCCCCGGGAAGACACTCCAAGCACAGGAACCCGGGCTGAGTCTTCCATTCGGCCAAGGACCCCCCCCATGGGAGCAGGGAAGCACGGCCAGGGGAAAAGGGGCGCCACCGTTTTCGAGCACCTGCTATGTGGCAGCCGCTGTAGAAGAAGCGAGTTGGGTAACAGAAGGGCCGCAGCGGAAATCGTCTTTGGAACGTGCTTCCTAAACCCGGAAACCCTCGCTTCTTACCACACCTGCCTCCCTGAAGCGGAAGTCAGTAACTCCCTTTCCCAGCTCCCCTTGCGATTCAGGGCAGGCGTGGGATCCGGGCTCCACCAATCAGATGCACGGATGCAAACCGCTGATTCGGAAGAGAGACATGATTGGAGGAAGCACTTGCTGGCACGTGAGAATTACAGCAGAGGCCACGGCGCTGGGGGGTCGCGCGGCCCGGCCTCCCCAGTCCCCCGCCCCCCGTGAGCCGAGGTGTCTGTGCTCAGTGGACGTGGCCCTGGGGGAACTTCCCTGGAGGTGATCAGCAGGGAGGCTGGGACGTTTAGGCACCCCTGATCCTGGGGCCCTCTGGGGGGGGCTCCCGGACGCCCCTACTACCTGTAAATTGGTGCTGGCCGTTGCCTGTTTTTTCAGGCTTATCGAGAAGGAGACACGTTTGAAACTTGCAGCTTCTTCACGGCTGACAGCCAGGGAGGGAGGGAGGGAAATAAACATTTCTCCTTGTTTGCCTTAGAGAATAGGGATGGCAGACAGTAACACCCTTGTGTTACGGCCACCAGCCGTTCCCTTTGTTCCTTGGAACAGGAGTCCAGCATTTTCTCTCCACCAGATGCCGGGCTCGGTGACAGGTCGTTATGAGATGCGGGAGGCAAACCAGGATATCAAAACTCTGTGACCAGCGAGCATATCAAAGCAACAACCCACCCCCCCCCACACACACCAGTTGGTGCCGTCTGGTCTGGAAGATAATTGTGGAGCCCAAACATGCTAATTTGATAAATTAGTGGGAAGTTATTCCCTCCAGCCCCCGAGAAGATCACAGGGAATTTGTTAGCACCGCATGGCAAGACTTCACAGGAGAAAAGTCCCTGCAAGTGATATCCCCGGAGCCCTCTAGCTCTGTTGCCACGAGCGAGGGGCTCTTGGGAAAGGCTCTGAGGTTTAATGGTCCTGTCGCCTTTCTATGGCCTCCTACTTTTTTATTTTTTATTTTTTTTACCATTTATTTATTTTTGAGAGACAGAGAGACAGAGCATGAGCAGGGGAAGGGCAGAGAGAGAGGGAGACACAGAATCCGAAACAGGCTCCAGGCTCCGAGCCATCAGCACAGAGCCCCACGCAGGGCTCGAACTCACAGACCGTGCGATCGTGACCTGAGCCAAAGTCGGATGCTTAACAGACGGAGCCACCCAGGCGCCCGGTTCCTCATCACTCTTAAGAGCAAAATCCCAATTCCTTAATGTGGCCCATGAGGCCTTGAAGGATCTGACTCCTCTTTGGCCTCATCTGGGACCTCTCCCCGGCTTGCTTACCATAATTCAGCCACAGTTGTCTTCTCTCTATCCCTCCAGTATGCCAGGCTGGGTCCTGCCTCAGGACCTTTGCACCACCTATCCCTGAACACTCTACTCTCCATGTACTGCCCTGCCACCAAGTTTTAGTTCAAATACTGCCTCCTTAAGGAGGGCTTCTCCAACGTGTCTACCTTACCTTAGAGGAACTCCCATCCACCCGTCTTCCCTGCAACACTGGTTTTATTTTTCACGTGGTGCTATCAGTCAGCTTTCTTGGTCACAAGCAATGGAAAGACGCTGGCTGATGTCGTGGTGAGGAGGGAAACAGCCTTCGCAGTTAGATGTACTGGTCTGTTCTTCTGTCCCTTACCAGCTGCAATGGCCCGAGACAAGCTTCTTAATCTCCTTGATCTTATAAAGATGCGAGTCGGGACATGTGCTTTCCCTGCTCAGTCTTCTAAAGGCTTCTCATCTCAGAGAAAAAGTCAGGCTCCTCTCTGTGCCGTGGAAAGCCGTACCGACTGGACAATTTCTTGCCTGACTTCTTCTTCCGTGGCTTCCCTTTGACTTGGCTCCGGTGAGTTTGTGGCGGTCGGACTTGATGCTGCCCCGGGGCCTTTGCACTTACTGACCACTCTCTCTGCAGTGCTCCGCTCCGAACATTATCACGGCTTGCTCCCTCACTTCTTCTACGACTGCCTTCAAATGTTATCATCTCAGCGAAACCTTCCCTGGTGGAAATTTGCAACCCCGTCCCTACCTCCTCCAGACCTATCTCTCCTTCAGTTTTCTCAGTAGAACTCAGCAGCTTGCAACGTACTGTGTCACTTGCTTATTGGCTTGTTGTCTGTCTCCCCTCAGCACCATGACGGCTCCATGAGAAAGGATGCCTCATCGCCAGCGTGTTCGGGCAGCCAGAACACAGGCACACGCGGATCCATTGAGTGAATGAGCAAGACTCTCTTCCTTTCTCCTCTTCGGCGGTGGGTGTTAGAGCCCCTCCCCGAGGTGAGGACTGTGAGGATGAAAGGAGCTAAGTCATTAGAGCTGGCGGGCTCCGGGCGCTCCCCGTTCGGTTTGCAGGGGCACCCAGGGCAAGCAGCCCAGGAAACAGACTGATTAAACACTCTTTGCCTGGAGCATCCTGAGGGCCCTGTTTGAAAAGGTCTGGAAGCCAATAAAGAAGAGCGGCTGAAGTCTGTCCACGAGGTTCATCCAGAGTCAGCACTAGTCACACTGACGCCGCCCCTGGGGAGAAAGGACAGGGACACTCCGCTCTAGAAGGAAGCAGGACAGAATCAGTCCCGGTTCCCCTGCGGAGGGGCTGGGCGGCGGAATCAATGAAGACAGAGGCTCCTCAGAGCAGCTGTCAAGAGCACAGCGGTGCTCAGGAGCCCGGGTCCTGGATCTCACCGTGTGACACCTGCCGTGGTGGTTCATTTTATGTGTGACTTGGCTGGGCCACGCACTCGGATTTTGGTTGGACATTGTCTTGGGTGTTTCGGTGAGGGTGATATTTGGATGATATTGATATTTAAATCGGGGGACTTCGGGGCCCTTGGTGAAGCATCCAACTTTGGCTCAGAACACGATCTCACCATTCGTGAGTTTGAGCCCGACTTTGGCTCAGGTCATGAGCCAACATTTGTGAGTTCGAGCCCCGTGTCGGGCTCTGTGCCGATAGCTCAGAGACGGGAGCCTGTTTCGGATTCTGTGTCTCCCTCTCTCTCTGCATCCCATTCATTTTCTCTCTCTCTCTCTCTCAAAAATAAATAAAGACTAAAAAAAATTTTTTAACAAATTAATCAGTGGGCTTTGAGTAAAACAGAGTGCCCTCCAAAGTGTGGGCGGGCTTCATCTAATCAGTTGAAGTCCTGAATGGAACAAAAGACGGACCCCCTCCCTAAACAAGAAAGAATTCTGTCTCGGAGAGACTTTGGACTTGAACTGCAACAGTGCCTCTGGCCTGGGTCTCTAGCCCACTTGTCTTCCCTGCAGATTCGGGACTCGCTGGTCTCCTCGAAGTACACTTCTGTCTCCATGTGCATACAAATCCTACTGGTTCTGTTTCTCTGAACAATCCAGACGATCGCCCTGGGCAAGCTTCCTTATGCCTCAATGAAATTGACACTCGGTTCACTGGTCGCTAGGAGGCAGCGTGGTCGGTGGGTAGAGAAGCCGACCCAGGTGCCGGCCGACCCGGTTCCCCCTCCTTCCATAGCTTTGTGACCTTGAGCAAATTCCCGCACCCCCTTGTGCCTCAGGTTCTGCAAACAGGGCAGGTGATCGTGGTAACTCCCTCGCGGGGTTAGGGAGACCTTAATGAGCTAGCGCGCATGCGCGCTGGCCGCTACCGGCAGGATCCGGCCGCCTCGGAGCGCGTGGGGGCCCAGAGAGCTCACGAAACACGAAACCGCAAAACGGGGCGGAGAGCACGTGACGGCAGCAGGCTCCCCGCGAGGGCTCAGTGCCCGTCACGTGGCACTGTCGACATTTGTTTGTGCATCCGTGAGCTCCGATTCGCAAGACGAGCGTAAACGCCACTCAGACCGTCGGACGTCTCAGATACTTTTTAAAACAGGAATTTACTTTTTGAGGCGGTCGGATGTCCCCTTCGTCACGTGGAGCCTGCTGGCAAATCCGGGAATGCCGGGGCAGCGGAGAACACACAAGCCAGAGCCAGAGAAATGGTTCTTCCAGAAGCGTCATGGGAGGTATTCAGGTCCCCCGGCCCCCAGGCTGCTGGATCAGCGTCGTTCGTGAAATAAAACATCGGAGAATTAATGGACTTTCAACCCCTTGGGGTTTCGTCTTGTTTGACTTTAGAATCCCGACACCCAGCCCAGTGCTTGCGGTATGCAAGGACTTCCACTTCTGTTGAATTGCGTGTAATAGCAAGAAGTTAATCTCAAACACAGGGGACTCGATGGATCTTGAAAACTAAAAGAATTTTAAATAGAATGGCCCGAGGCCGTCTTTATGAGGCGGTAATCAGTTCTCCCTGTTTCTGTCACCATCAAGGGCATGCATGCATCATATATAAGCTCTGGAATGCGTATTTCAATTAATAGTTTCTATTCAAAGAGGCAGGGTGGTATAAAATCTCAGCCATGTGAGAACATTTCTAAGTATTAAGCTCTCAGTTTATTTTATTTTATAACCATTTATTTTCTTTTAAGAGAGAGTGTGTGTGTGTGTGTGTGCGCGCGCATGAGGTGGGGGAGGGGCAGAGGGAAAGAGAGAGAATCTTCAGCAGGCTCCACACTCAGCATGGAGCCGGACTCTGGGCTTGATCTCATGACTCTGGGATCATGACCAGAGCCAAAACCAAGAGTTGGACCCTTGACTGGGCCCCCCGGTCGCCCCTATTTTATAAGCACTTATTAAGCACTTACTGCTTCTAGTAGAAGAGGAAGTACAGGTGACATTTAGAACACGCTTGCAGCCTGAGGGAGCAAGCACCTCGTCTAGCTGGGCTCACGTAGCTCATGGTATATGTCGGTACACAACAAGAAGTCTGCAGCTCTCAGGATTCCAGGTAGGTGAGATCCTTGCGGGTTACGGAAATAAGGGAAGAACCTCTTTGGGGAGGTGAAACTTACATTGAATTATATCACGATGCGTTTGTGGGTGTCTCGAAGACAAAATCAACCCCCAATTTTGAATGAATTAAGCTACCAAAGTGTGGCAGATAGCAATGAGAATATATCTTTACAGGTTGGGTTGGTCCGTGTACCTGAGCTGAGGGGCCCCCTGGGTTTCCTCCTACCTTACTCCCCACGTCACACAGCAATTCACACATCCGAGATGAGTAGGAATTTAACCCAGACCCCGTCAGCGGTGCAGGTCGAGGGTGCACCCTGGGCAGCTCAGGTCCCCGAGAAGCGTGCCCAGTTGAGGGATGGGGCAGAGAGAAGCTGGACTCTGCTCTCATAACTTTACCTCTTGGGAAGTGGAAGAGAAATTCTTTTGCCTGTGGAAATACCAGGAGCGGGGAATAAACTTCTCCTTGCAAAGCTAGTCAATCACGGCGGACTGGAATGCGGGTTGATGCGGAAGTCCGTCGCAGAAGCAGTGAAGGCGGGGGGGGGGGGGGGGGTGTATTAACGCCACCACCATCATCAACATGTCAACAAGGACAGTGACAGCAGCACCTTGCGAACAACAGTAGCACTGCCAGACCTCCCGGGGGCTGCGGCGTGTTTACTTAGCATGCGTCACCCCGCTGAACCCTCGAGGATTTGCCTGACCAGGGAGAAAAGGGAGAGGCTGTGGGTGAAATCATGCCCCCGAGACATTTGTCATCCAGCAAAAAAACGATCGTTTTCGAGGCAGATGGGTCTGGGTTCTAATCCAGATTCTTTTACGAAGCGAACCACGCGAGGCAAGTTCTGTAACCTACCTGAATTTCAACTTTTCATCTCTAAATGGGAAAAACAAATATGAATCTTAGCTCTGTTGGGAGGACTAAGGGAGGTAACGCGCGAGGTACGGGGCACGCTCCCCATGGGAACACCTGGGTTGGGAGGCGTCTTGTCAAGTCGGACTCTAAGAGAAGCTTCTGGAGGGGGAATGAGGTCGCCGTTCTGCTCCCACCCCTCTCTTCTCTGGTGTTTTCTGTCGCTCATCACTTTGGTTTCTCCCAGCTGGGAGCTGTCAGGAAAGCGCAGAAGGGTGGGCAAAGACAACTTTCATCCTCAAAGCTTGTCATCTTCAGCCTTTGCTGATGCTCAGTTCTGTTTTCTCAGGAAAGATTAAAAAAAAAAAAACCTTCACAAACAAAAACATCAGAAACAACCCTGCTTCTTCAAGGCAGAATTTCAGAAGACAGAGGAAACCAGACCTCTGTCCACCTGACAGCCATGTTTGTACGTTGGGTTCCATGTTTTTTTTTTTCTCAAGAGAATCGGGGCCAAGTCAAGGATGCTTAGGGGAACCGCAGGGTTGGCTGGCCCCCTGTCCTTAAACACTGGCATGTTTTCTTTTAGGATCCATGCCTGAAGACAGCACAGTGCCTTCGAGAAGCAGAGGTGGGAGTGGTCCCTGGGGAATGCACATGTGTGGAGGATGGTGGAAGGAATTCCCGACCTTCGGCTGCCCAAGAGAATTCATCCGTGAACAGAGGCCCTCTTCTCCTCAGTTCTGGCACAGGCTCGGCACCAACCAATGAAGGCATAGTTCTCCATTCGCTTCCTGCAGTTAGGGGCCGCCCTAACTTTTAGCTCACCACTGTATTCCTAGAACTTTCTCCCCCGTTAAGTTGGATTCTCCCAGAGGCAGAGCCCGAGTCAAGGAGTCAGGTGCAGGTGATTTATTAAGAAAGTTCTCCCAGATGGGGCACCTGGGTGGCTCGGCTGGTTGAGCGTCTGACTTCGGCTCAGGTCGTGATCTCTTGGTTCATGAGTGTAAACCCCGCATCGGGCTCACTACGAAGAACCTGCTTCAGATCTTCTGTCCCCCTCTCCCTGCCCCTCTCCCAGCTTGTGCTTTTCCAAAATAAATAAACAGTTAAAGAAAAAGTTCTCCAGAAAGTTTCAGTTAGGGGGTGTGGGAAGGGGCAGGAAGCAGGAAGCCTGGCGTTGTGATCTGGGTATAACCCCCACCTGTCTGATCTCGAGTGGTGCGTTGTTACATCTCAGAGCTTGTTCTGTCCGTGGTGAAGGTACAGGCTTTTTTTATTTTTTAATTTTTTTAATGTTTGTTTGTTTTTGCGGGGGGAGGAGAGGCACAGAGAGAGGGAGACACAGAATCCGAAGCAGTCTCCAGGCTCTGAGCTGTCAGCACAGAGCCCAGTGTGGCACTCGACCTCATGAACCGTGACCTGAGTCAAAGTCCGCGATGCTTCACCGACTGAGCCACCCAGGCGCCCCGAAGGTACAGGCTTTTTATTTCCCTCACTGGTCAGTCATTGGCTACGGGGCGGAGGGGTGGGCTCCAGCTCTTCCAGAAGTCCATGGCAGCAAGGAAGATCCAGTGTTCGGGGGCAAGCCTGTGAAGGTGGCAGGCGCAAACCCCCAGCAGCAAAGCACACGGGGGCCGGGGATGCCGCACGGGGCCGGTAAGCGTGCCGAGGGGCTCCGAGCTGGGCACCAAAGATGCCCTCTGTGCTTTCCTTCAATCCCAGGTTTGAGTGAGAGATTAGTGACACGACAAGATGAGTGTAAGCCCGCCTCCGTTCTCTCGCGGAGTCCCCTCACCTGGACAGAAAGGGACTTTCGCGGCCGCGGCCTGGGTGAGTGGGCATCAGGGACAGTCATCCTGGGATTGGGGGCCATCGCTCCAGCTGGCAGCGAGGTGTCCCGGGCTGGCCTTCCCTGCCCCCCGTGGGGCTCCCGTGCGTGGAGGCAGCCGGGGGAGTGGGGGCTGGCGCTCCTGGGTCTCTGATGCGATGCTCTTTCACGACTGTAACAGCGATACTGAGAATAAAAAAGAGAATTCGACAGTGCGGGATGGGATGGAAGGAAAAATGTTTCCCCGTCGTCGCCGCCACACCACCTCCAGATCAAGCTTTGCACCTCCGGTGGCAGAAATAATGTTTCACCATTCTGCTTTTATTCCTTCTGATTGTTTATCCCCCAATCTTACATGTATGTATGTAGGTGCTACTGTAATTATACAGGTACGGCTTCCTCAGGTTACACGTGGTGAGGCTGTATTTGCGTTATTCTTTATAACGAAAAAATAAGGGGTCTAGTCTATTTGGTCTGTGATCCGCCTTCTCTCCCCTCCTTTTATTCTTTTTCTCCGTGTTTTAGTGTCGCCTACGGATTGATTCGCGGTGAAGTGACTGTAAATATACAGCGACGTGAGCCTTGGGCTCTTTCATTTCTCAGGCTCCTTCCAAAGCCTTGAGCCTAATTTTCTTTCTTTTTATTATTATTTTTTTAATGTTTATTTATTTTTGACAGAGAGACAGACAGACAGAGCATGAGTAGGGGAGAGGCACAGACAGAGAGGGAGACACAGAATCTGAAACAGAGTCCAGGCTCTGAGCCATCAGCAAGGGGCTCGAACTCGGGAACAGGAGATCATGACCTGAGCCGAAGTTGGATGCTCAACGGACTGAGCCACCCAGGCGCCCCTTGAGCCTAATTTTCAACATGCAGCACTGCACTCATTTTGTTACGAAGGTGGTCCCCGAGTTCTGTAAGCTCCTGCCCCTCAGAATCTGAATCTGCCCCGTTAACTTTATAATGTCGAAGACGTAATATATACCTATACACACACACACACGTATGTATGTATACATACGTAACGAGTATAAATTATACTAATGTGATGTAATCCCAGACTGGAGCAAGGATGCCGATAAGCTCTTTTCCTTATTTCATTAATTTTCAATTGTGCCTGTAGACTCTCATTATGGAAATGAGTTGATTAGCACCTTGCGGATTCTCCCCACCGCTTCGCCCCATCCAACTTCCGTCAGCTATGCCACATCGATTCTCCTTATTAAATGTAAGGAAGGCATCTGTGCTTTGTCCCTGGTTTGATTCAAAAATCTTTCAACCAGCACAGTCATGCCGACTATGTTTCCAGGAATATAATGTCCTATGAGGCCAAGTAGTTTAGTGACCAGCTGTGAAAGTAGCCAACGGGGGGAAAAGGGTTCCGGCCTTGGTTCGAGGTCCGGTTCTTTCCTTTGCTGGCTGTATGCCTTCCACAAGTCACTCCTCCTCCCGTGCCTCAGTTTTCCAGTCTGTAAAATAGGAAGAGACTGCGTCCACCTCACTAGGTTTTAAGAGTTGTGTGTGTGTGAGTGTGTGTGTATGAGTGTGTGTGTATGTGTGTGTGTGTGTGTAGGGATGGCTCGGCACGCTCACTGTCATCACAGTGACCCCGGGTGTCACAGCCTCTCCATCTGATTCTTCTCAAATTCTCTTTCCTCTCAGTTCTGGGAGGCGCCCCCCACTGACTCCTCCAGCCCTTCATTGAGTTATTATTTGGGCGATGATTTTTCATTTCCAGGAACTCTTCCATATTCTTCCCTTGTTTCCAGAATAACTTGTTCTCGCGTTCTGTGGCTGCGAGACCATCTCAAATCTCTCTGAAGATACAAATTCAGGGGGCCTGGGTGGCTCAGTCGGTTGAGCGTCCAACTTCAGCTCAGGTCATGATCTCACATCTGTGAGTTTGAGCCCCACGTCGGGCTCTGTGCTGATGGCTCATCAGAGCCTGGAGCCTGCTTCAGTTTCTGTATCTCCCTCTCTCTCTTCCCTTCCCCTGCTCACGCTCTGTCTCTATGTCTCTCAAAAATAAATAAACATTAAAAAAAATACGGGGGCGCCTGGGTGGCTCAGTCGGTTAAGTGGTCGACTTCGGCTCAGGTCATGATCTCGCAGTCTGTGAGTTCGAGCCCCGCGTCGGGCTCTGTGCTGACGGCTCAGAGGCTGGAGCCTGCTTCGGATTCTGTGTCTCCCTCTCTCTCTGCCCCTCCCCTGCTCATGCTCTGTCTCTATGTCTCTCAAAAATAAATAAATGTTAAAAAGATTTAAAAAAAATACGAATTCAATCTTTCGCCGTCTCTTCTCTTCTCCAGGTGGGCTGCTTCCTTTGGGGAGAGTTCTGGGTTCATCCCGCTCCCCCTCTCCCTTAGTAACGTTTTCCCCAAGGTCTGCCGATCCCCGCCCGTCCTGGTTTATCCGTGAAGGGCCAAGCTGAAAAGAGGGGGCTCCACGGCTTTCTGCCGGGGATGTGTGACTGTTTGATCTTTCTGCTTCCCCCCCAGAGGGGAGGTTGGCCGTGGGCTTCCGCTGTGCATTCGCAGGGTCTGTCGGCCAGGAGCTAGATGCCGATCTGCACGCATGGCACAGACAGACGGAGTGCCCCTCCTCCCGGAGGTGAACTCTGCCCTAAGCACCAGTCACCTGCAGTTAGGAGGTTTACCCTCCGCAGGCTTTTCTGTTCCTTTAGTAAGCGGAACTCCACTTTCAGTTTGGAAAAAAAACGCAGCCGTTAGTGGGGTGGGTGTGGAGGGAACAGTGCAGGGGGTGCTGATACCCAGCTCTTTTGCCGACATAAACATTTTTTTAAAAAATTTTAAATGTTTATTTTTGAGAGAGAGAGAAAGACAGACAGAATGCAAGCAAGGGAGGGGCAGAGAAAGAGGGAGACACAGAATCTGTAGCAGAATCCAGGCTCCGAGCTGTCAGCACAGAGCCCGACGTGGGGCTCGAACCTATGAACCCTGAGAGCGTGACCTGAGCTGAAGTCGGACGCTCAACCGACTGAGCCACCCAGGCGTCCTAAACATTTTCTTGATAATGATTTTAGATTTAGAGAAAAGCTCCAGTGATAACATAAAAGGGCTCTGGTTAGTTATCATTCTTTTACCTCTTCCTAATGTCAACATCTTACACACACATGCTGCATTCGTTAAACTAAGGAATTAGCATTGCTACCTTACCGTTAACTGAACTATAGGTATTTTTTTTATTTCACCAATTTTTCCGCTATTGTCCTTCCTCTGTTCCGTGGGCCAACTGAGGGCACCCCATTTCATGTAGTCGTCATATCTTCTTTGTCTCCTGTGATCTGTGACACTTCCCCGTTTCTCATGGCCACGATACTTCGGGGAAAAATGGTCAGGCATTTTGTAGAAGGCTCCTCAGTTGTGGTTTGTCTGGGGTCTTTTTATGACGAGACGGGGTTATGGATTTGGGGGAAGTAGAGCGTGAGGATGAAGCACCCTTCCCGTCACGTCCTCTCGGTGATACCTGATATCAACGTGACTTTTCGCGGGTGTTGTTCTTTGATCGCCTGGTGTAGGTGGTATCTGTCAGGTCTCTCCTCCACCGCATCACTGTCTTTCCATGTCCTTTCCATGCCCTCTCCGTTAGAAGTGAGTCTCTAGGCCCAGGGCATCAGGCTCCAGGGTAACGGCCATGCTTGCTCCTAACCTACCCCTGGCCACTGGCTCTTCATTAGGGGACAAACTGGGGTCTCAGCCAAGTCTGGTGCTTTCTCCAGGGCTTTGGGCTTGGAGGATGCAGAATGTCAGGGCAACCTCTTTCTCCAACTCACTTTTAGAATTGGAGATGTAGAAGGGCACTTTTCAATTCATCATATGGAGAGCTACTCTGCGATTTGGGAAAATGCCACGAAATGGGATTTCTCTGGGTCTCAGTTTGCTCCTTTTGAAAAGGGGTTAATGCTTTTGGCCTCGCAGAGACCAGAGGATCCAGTGGGACAATCCGGGCAGAGCGGCCGGCAGGTGGTTGGCTCTCAGCAGAGGCTGGTTCCCCATTGTCCCAGCCGTCAGCGCTGTCTGCCACCTCTAATATTTTACAGTCCTGCAATTTACACTCACCACAGAGGATAAACGATTATGAGCTAGTTCGTTTCATAGGATAGAGTTTTTAAAATCTTTTTTAATGTTTATTGATTTATTTTGAGAGAGAGAAAGAGGGAGAGAGAGAGAATCCCAAGCAGGCTCCGAGCTGCCAGCACAGAGCCTGATGCAGGGTTTGAACCTATGAACCGTGAGATCATGACCTTAGCTGAAGTCAAGAGTTGGACACTCCACTGACCAGCCACCCAGGTGCCCCTTATAGGATAGAATTTTAAGATGGGAGAATGAAATATGAGATCACTATTTCTGCCCCCTCTTGTCTCTCTTTGGTAAATCAGAGCCAGAAAGTTCTGTGTTGGAGCCATCACTAACAAAACTATAGTATTTTCTCTCAAATCCAGTGAAATTTGGGGTTCCCTTTGCTAAGAGCCATGTGCTTAGTCAAAATCCATTTTTCCCTTCCTCTTTCCTAATGGGCTTTCCCTTTTGGTCACCTGTGTCACACACTCCTTCATCACACAGAGGAAAGTGACCCCACCTCTAGCTTACTGCAGCCTAAACCATTCACAGCACTTCCTTCACCCATCCCAACGCTTGGTTCAGGATGGGCACTAGGCCAAATTTTGACCAACGAGTCATCAGCGAAAGCTTGGGGGATTCTGGCAAAGATTTCCCTTGAGAGAAAGCTCCAGGAACATAGCATTCATACTATTTCCCTGAATCCTCTTGTGTTGGTATGACATGCACAGCTGTGGGTCACCAGCCTGAAGATGATGTTAACGCATTAGGGATATCGGCGCAGAGGGGTGGATGAAACCTGGACCCCGGACCCCCAATGGTATTGGTATTGTGGATCTGTGGACTGTTCAGTGCCAGGAATCCCCTTCCCCTAGACTCACTGTTAAGTGGGATAATACTTTTTTGTGTGTCGGGCGGTTAAAGTTGGGTTTCCTGTTGCTCATAGCAGAAAGCGAACTCATATACTTCTAGAAAAATATTCCTGCAAACAAGCAGCTTTTAAAAAATACCTTTCCAAAGACTCTTAGAGATGTCCTTTACATGTCTGCAGTGTGCATCTCAGAGAGAAAGTGTGCGCTTGTGTGCACACTCGCACATGTGTGTGAGGGGCAGGTTACAGAGTGGTGGGCAGCTCAGCGGGAAGAGAAGCAGATAAGAATGGGTGCAACCCCAAGCATCCAGAGGAAGGAGAGGAGAGGATAATCTTCACGGTGTGTGCATTGTGTGCCACGTGACGGGAGCAATAAATACTTGGCTTTGTGTCATCACCACGATGGCTCTTAGAGGTATTATGACTGGGACTCAGAGATTTCAGGTGTCTTGAAATCTGACCCCGAAGTCTGCCCCATTCCTTTACCACCCAATGCAGGCCTTCGAGTCCCCCAGAAATGTCCCGAACCCATTCATGTTTCCCCGTCTCCAGGACCACCACCCTGACCCAAGCTCCAGTGTCTCTCCTGGACTGCTGCCCATCCGTTAACGGGTGTCCTGTCAGCTGCCACCCTTGCTCCCACTTCCCATGGTCTCTCGTCTGCACAGTGGACGCCCCCTTCTCTCAAACAGTTCCAGGAAATCTCATCACACAAATCCAAACTCCTCCCTGTGGCTCCCCAGCACTTCTGGTCCTGCCTGGCACTTCAGCCTCCTCTTGTACCACTTTGCACTCCACCCACCAGGCCCCGCCTTCTTGGCCTCTTTACCTTTCTTAGAATAACCCAGATAATTACTAATTCAGGGTCTTTGCCCAGCTGGTTCTCTGCCTGAAATACTTCATCATCCATCATCTCTTTGCATGGCTGATGCTTTTTGTTTTGTTTTATTTATTTATTTTGAAAGAGAAAGAGTGGGGGACGAGTGAGGAAGGGGCAGAGAGAATCCCAAGGAAGCTCCACACTGCCAGCGCGGAGCCTGATGCGGGGCTCGAACTCACCAATGGTGAAATCATGGTCTGAGCCCAAACCAAGAGCCAGACACTTGACCAACTGAGCTACCCAGGTGCCCCGTGGCTGACTCTTTTTTAACCTGCAGGGGCTGACACTGGAGGCGTTCCCTGAGCACACCAGGGTAGCTCCCTCCACGTGGCACCCTGTTAACTGCATCATCTCAACTTGAATTATTTTTATTTCTTACTGTTTCCTTGACTGACTCCCCCGTTGAGAATAGTGACTCCATGAGGGCCAGGAACGTCTCACCACTGAGTCTCCAGTGCTCAGGACAATGTCTACCACATGTTGGTTTTTCAATGAGAGTTTTACTGAATGAATGAGCAAAAGGGCAAGAGCTCTGCATTTCTTTCTCGCTCATCTGTTCCACAAAGGTTTTGAGGTAGCTCACATGGAAGAAACCCAATCACATAAAAAATATACTTTAAAAGATAAAGCATGAGAAACAGGAAAAATATTAAATTAGATTATAAGATCAACAGCAGATACTCAGCCCCATGCAGTTATTAAAAATGAGCCTAATATCGGCCTTGGTCCCTGTTAGCTAAATAAAGCCGTTAGGAGATGTCAAGATGTTCTAGATCTCTCCTTTGTGCCCACGCTGCCTCCCCTGACTGGTCCAGGAGTCTCTGACCTGAGCTGGACTTGTCAACCTTTCTTGCTGAGGAACTTGTACCAAGGGATACAGGGGATTCAGACAGGTGGCCATAGGCTCCGAAACTGTGAGATGATGACACCTTGGGAACTGGGCAAGGTGATGAAACGGCTGGAAAAGCAAGTGTGCAAAGCAAGCAAGAGCACAGCCTGCGTATATGAAAATTGAGCTGGGGGAGGAGCTCTTGCGGCTTCAGAGAGCAAGATGGCTGCCGGCTGACTCCTCAGTTCCCACGACGGCATCTGAGGTGCTCCAGAGGGAACCAGTAGGATTCCTCTGGGTCCTTCTGACAAATCTGCTTTCCCTTGAGCTTTTAGGTCTCTGTTCTTGATCATCATTGTTCTGAGACCAGGACTGATGAGAGGCAATAGCACTGAACCAGTCAGAATAGACTAGGTTGTGCAGCAGTAACAAACATCCCCCAAATCTCAGCGGCTTAAAACAGCAAAGACTTACACATGCCACACATCCATCACGGGTCGACTGCCGTGTTGCTCCACACGTCATCCCTCTGGGACCCAGACTGGTGGAGTAGCCTATAGCGGAATCATTACCGGTCACTGTGGCAACCACCCAGCGGGTTATACGTGGTCGGAAAGAGGAAATCACCTATCATGGCAATGTCATTTCCTGCTTAAGCCATACTGAATTATTTGCTTTTCGTGGAAGGTGGCCAGATTTCTCGGATACCTTTGGGACCTTCCAAAAAGACCTTAGCAACAACCTACAGGATATGGAAGTCATTCTTCCAAGGGTATTGACATAAAACATGATAAAAGAAAGGAGGCCCACCATTACATTCTGCTTGGGACCTCAAAGAGTGGTAAGTAGCTGAGAGTGGGGGAAATTCCATCAAAAGAGACGTGGAGAAGGCTAGTGAATAAAACTTGGGCTTATTTGATTTTGGTCTCTGATAGAGTAGGGATTTCCACATGCTCTCCTCTGTTAGGCACGGCTGTGATGAACCCTTTCCATTTCCCCCATGATGAAAGAGGAATTTCTCTTCTGACTGGTTAGAACCTGAGTCACCGATGGGGCCACTACTACTAACGGCTAGAGCTGCTATGCTTGGCATCCTTGAACTGGATGGTGCCAACGTCAAAATTTGAGAAGAGTAGAGGGCCTTGCTAAGACCCTGATCCTGGTCTTCTTTCTTTAACTTGAGCTGCTCACAGGGCTCTGCACTGAGGCTTTGGTGTTGATATGGTCACTTGTTCACGGATTACTATTTTGCTATTGTTTCATGGGCTCCTTTGAGAACCTGTTGTAATGGGGGTTGGGGACATGGGGAAGGGCTGTCAGCACAACAGGATTCAGGTATTTCTCATCCTGCCCAGAACATCATCTGAGAGCACCCCACTCTCACCCTTAATTGTTAAGACTTGGCTAAACATGACATGTGAAATGAATTTCTATTAAGAAATGCCATTGAGTTAAGAATAGAACATGGTTGGGGCACCTGGGTGGCTCAGTCGGTTAAGAATCTGACTTCGGCTCAGGTCATGATCTTGTGGTTTGTAAGTTCGAGCCCCGTGTCAGAGCCTGGAGCCTGCTTCAGATTCTGTGTCTCCTTCTCTCTCTCTTCCTCCCCCACTCACATTCTCTCTCTCTCTCTCTCTCTCTCTCAAAAATAAAGATTAAAAAAAAAAGAACATGGTTGTTCAAATAGCTTCCTAGATCAGGACGATACAAAATGGCGGCATCGACGCCTGGGAAGGGTGTGTGTGTAACGTGTCACTCGCGCTGCAGAGAGGAAAGGATTAGAAAGGGTGTGTGAGGGGGATGGAGACTCAACACCAAGTGCGGAGGCACCGAGAGGGAAATCCATTAACCACGTTTGTCCGCGCTTACCCAGGAAGAAAAAGTTGTATGTGCTTTGTGACAGTCAGTAATTAAATGCGAGAGAGGCCTCATCATGATTTCATGCTCCCGATAGGAAAAGGAAATGGTGGGAGACGCCAGTGCACGGGCTGGATCATCAGAGCGACAGGCATTTCCTAAATGTGGCCAGAGCTGGGCGCCGGGTGGGAGTGTCTGCACTCCTTCCACGTTCACTGAAAACCTGCCTAAAGGCAGTTCTGTGCTGGGGCCAGCTGAGCACAGCCAGCGCTGATGAGTTCAGAACCTGGAGTGGGAAGGAGGGTTTGGGACAAGATACTGTAATATCTGCCAGTAAACAGGAAGGGACTCACCCCATCCAGCTTTGGGTTTACCATTACTCTAAATATGCCCCGTTTTTACTCACTGGCATGAGAAGCCTACTCTGTATTTCCATGGAGGCAAGGAAGCCCTGTGGAGACCCCCAGTCTCCAGCTTCTCCCACTATGCCGAGATTGCAAATCACGATCCTAATGCAAATTCTTGCTTCCGTGCAAATTCCTCTAATCAGATTGCTTGCTCACCAGTATCGGGCTGGGCTACGTACCTTGGGAATGGGGGTTTGAATGAGGAAGAAGGGAAAACTCTTTTGGAACTTGCGACTCAGGAGAGATGGCTCTGAGGGGATGGGTAGGAACTGGGCACTCCGTTGGGTGGGGGGTGGAGAAGGCCAGGCCCTGGGAATGCCCTGGGAAGTGGAGAGAAAAACACCCAGGAAGTGCGGTGGGGCCAGACGGGAGACAGGAGGGTGCCAAAAGGAAGCTTCCTCCCCACCCCACCCCCCATTAGTGTTGGGCTTGCTCTTATCTCATTCATTCCAAAATGACTGACTACCTCCTGCGAGCCAGGCAGAGTTGGGACTGGAATGCGGAGGGTGGGACACACACACAACCACAAATAGGACCTGGTTTCTCTTAGAGGCTTGAAGGCACGGAGGATGAGTCACGGGCAAAAGGAGCTTCATTGTGCAGTGAATGGCCGTCAGAGCCAAGGGAAAGCGAGAGAAAACGGGTGGGCAGGCGTGTGGAAGAGGTTAGTCTGGCTTGGGTTAGTGCAGTCAGGAGGCCGGAAAGCATCACGGAAGGGGTGGAGTTGACCCTGGAGAGGCATGTATTTTGAAGTGCAGAGACGGGAACTGAAAGGCATCTCAGGCAGGGATGACAGGGTGGGCAAAAGCAGGGAGGCAGGAAATCAAGAAGTCTGTGCTATGAAGCAAAGACTGTTTCATTTGCACCCGCGTATGTGATGTATTAAGGTTTGAGCTCTGTAATTTGAAATTTTAAGAGTGTTTTTTGCTCTAGGTGGAAAACTTCCTGTATTTTTTCACTAATAAATGATTGCATCTTTAGAGTGTAAAATAATTATGATGATGATGATAGTAATAATAATAATAATATAAGTTGTGATCAAGTTTGATTTTATTGTGAGTAAAGTCAACACATCACCAACTTGGTATCTTTTCCTCTTGTCTCTATGTTTCTAATTCAACTAGAGCCTTTTGACCCTAAGAGGAACGTAGACCCTCCCACCCGACTCTGAATAAGAACAAAGTTATAAGAAGGAATGTCCAAGAAATAGTTTATTCTGAACAAGAAACAACACCGACTTAAACACAGCCGGGAAATCTAGCGTCTCGTGGGCTACTTCCAGCTCCTGCCCCCTAATTCATGAACTCGGCCCAGCAAGAAATCCTAAGTGCTGCCCGGGGTCACAGTGAGGAGAGAAGCAGCCCTGTGATTTCCTGGAGGGAACAGGACAGTGCCGGCGGGGGGGACGGAGATGACGAGTGTGCAAGACAAGTAGACTGACGTGGGCGACATAACCGAGAAGTAGGCTTGGTTCAAAGGAGGAAACTTACGAGCATTTCCCTCTTTAAGGTTAAAAATAGAAAACCGCACCCTCCATGAAAACATCTCTTAAGATATTCAAGAGATGATGTGGACAGCCCCGAGGGTGGGTGGATGATGTAAAAAGTAAAAACCGGAAGTTGGAAGAAAAAGAATAAAAACACAGTTGAACATTCACAGGGATGGGCGGAGCTCCAAGACTCCAGGAAGAAAAGTTCAAGGAATCCAAACCACCATACTTGTTTCTACGGAAAGCGACCTGCCGGATGAGCGACACGGGGAAGTGTCTGCAAACGAAGATGGCGATGTGGACACAGCGTGCCTGCCATTCGTGAGCGGTGCGTGCTGGGGACGTTACACACGGAACGCTCCTGAATCCCAGAACAACCCTGCAAGGCTGGTTTCACCATCTCTGCCGTGAAACAAGGAAATGGCACAGAAGGGAGTATGCGGTTTGCCTAAGGTCTTCCGGTTAGTAAACAGCAGGGCTGGGTTCTGAACACGAGCCTGACGCCTCGCTGAAGCTCTGTCCCCGGTGCTACGGTGTCTCCCCGTCCAGGGGGCGAGAGCGCTCCCCGGACAGCTCCCAGGCAGTTGGTTCCTTGTGTGAGTCCACGGTCCTCCTCGACTGAACTTTCTGGTCACCCGCGCTTTATTCCTCACTACAGAGCCACCTCATCGATGGCATTTGGGGACCCTCTTTAAGACAATGCTGAGGAGGCCACTTCGCACTCTTAGCAGGGGGATGGGGACTCAGCATTTGGCCGTGGGGCTGGGGTTTGGGAGGAACTCTCAAAATGATGGTCAGCCCTTGACCTTCTGAAGGACATCCACCTGCCATGCCAGTGTGGGGTGCGGGGCGGGGACCTGCTGGAATCACAGGTGGGAGGCAGTCTTCTGTGAATAAGGGCAGACATGCACCTGTAGCAGCAAGACCTAGGGGACCAGGCTGGGGTGCGACCACGCCACCTCAGAGGGTCAGAAAGACTGGCCTGCCAGAGAAGGCCAACGAAGACACTTCCGGTTTTGCTCCAGGATGTGGGAATGGAGTTCCCATGTTCACAAAGTTGGTGTGTGTGGTGTGTGTGTGTGTGTGGGGGGGGTCTAGTTGCTTTGTGGGATGGGAGTGCACTTCAGATATCAAGGTTCTGTTTTGCCTGTGTAAACAATTTCATAAAAGTGGCAGATGTTGTGTGTCTCCTATCTATTTGGTTTCTCCCAAGAACTTGGTAGGAGTGGGGCAGAGGGCTGTTTTAACCCCTTTGGCAGCTGCAGAAAACTGAGGCACAGGAGGGGCAAGGTTGTCCGAAGTCACGCCAAGAATCCGTCGGGCACCTGCGACCAGAACCCGAGCTGCCCGACTCCAAGCCCAGGGCTCTGTCTGCATCTGGTGTTACCAGGGGTGAGATAAGGACCTTCTGGCACAGAGAGGGGCTTCCGGTGGGCGGGACGGGAAGGCGCCACAGTCCCTTCCGGCAGCGGGCCAGGGGGCGGTGGCTTAGCTGCTGCAGCCCCCGGGGCAGGCGTGGCCCAGAATGTTGTTGTTGCGCCCGTCTTGCAGCTTGCCCTGGGTCTGGCTCCCAGCTCGGCCCTCTGTGTCCAGGCTGCTCTGCCCCTGCTGCCTCCTCAGCCTGCAAACAAGCACAGCACAGACCTGAGTTGGGGGCACAGAACGGAGGGTGGCGGGATGTCCCGGAGTCGCGCTTGGGCAAACGGGGCAACTGGGAAGCCCTCGGCCTCCGCCTTCCCCTGGCTTGGGAGGCACAGCTACTAAAGGCCCAGAGTGTGGTGTCCTGGAGCCAGGGGGGCTGGGGTCAGGTGCGCTCTGGGGAGATACCTAACACGCAGAGCCTCAGTCTCCCTATCTGTAAAATGGAGATAATAATTCCTGCCTCGTGGCTCCCGCGGAGTCCAGGGGAGCTCGCGGATGTGGGTGGCTAAGCTCGCACCGTCAGTGCAGGTGAGGAGCCCCGCACGGCCATCACGCACGCATACGTACTGAACGCCCACTGATGGACCGGCCACCATGCTGGAGAGCTGGGGAGACCCTGGCCAACAAAGTAGTCATCTTCTCTGTCCTCACGGAGCTCACCATCTAACCGGGGCAACGGCCACGAATCAACTTATCCCCCAAATACGTATCCAAACGGATGAGCACACAGCCTTACAAAATGGCCCATGGCCAACTGTTAAGGGGGTGCGACTCCCAACATTGCATTTCTTCACAGCTGGCCGCCTGGTCGCCCTCCATAGGCTCTACGGAGGCTCCTGCAAGTTCAGGCTCACGCACTATCCCAGCGCTGTCACTGTGTGCGTGGTGCAGGCACAAAATAAAAATGGAGACCTTTGGGGCAGGAGGGAGACGTCTGAGGCCAGGAAGAACGCGGCTCTCCACAACTTGCTAGTCGGGCACCGTGGGTCGAGCTGCCGTCGTCTTCTGGGCCTCAGTTTCCCTCTCTAAACCTGGGATTACACCATTCACTTGGCAGGAGGCTAAAGGAAGGAGTCAGAGAGCATGTGTCTGAAATATCCTCTATGGGGCTGGAAACACTAATATTAACACGATTCTCTTTTTAAATTTTTAAAATTTTTATTAAAAAAAATTTCTTATGTTTGTTTTTGAGAGCGAGAGACACAGAGCATGAGTCAGAGAGGGGCATAGAGAGAGAGAGAGACACAGAATCCAAAGCAGGCTCCAGGCTCCGA